>VNJQ01001887.1:0-20597 GCA_008042515.1 Drosophila truncata
TTCGTACATATTATATATTTGGTCAATTGATCCGACCTACCAAATTTCATAACGATCGGCCGACTATATCTTATAGCTGCCATATAACTGAACGATCGGAAATTACCCAACTTTCGCGTTTTTGAAAATAGAAAGTTTAATCTTTAAATTTACAGAATATTCTGCAAGGGTATATAAACTTCGGCTCCACCCGAAGTTAGCTTTCCTTTCTTGTTTTCCATTGTTTTTGTTGTAAAGAAGTTGTTGTTGCTGTTAAATAGATGTTGTTGTTGCTGTTAAAGAGATGTTGTTGTTGTTGTAGGCATAGTTTCAGACTTCAATCAGGCCACTTTCAGTACAAATTCCTTATTTTCGGGATTTCAGACACCAGGCGCACAGAAGGCAGTAGATGGACGATGAGCAAGCATAATTTGGTTTGAGTGAAAGCTTTAGTGCACACTCAAGTCAAGTGATGCTCATTTAGCTATTTTGATGCCTTTTTCTCTAAATATTGCAAAATGGCTAAATAAGCATCACTTGACTTGAGTGTGCACTAAAGTTTTCACTCATTATTTTGAGTGAAATATTGAATTGAGTGTGCACTAAGGCTTTCACTCAAACCTAATTATGCTTGCTCATCGTCCATCTACTGCTTTCTGTGCGCCTGGTATCTGAAGGAAAGAGCGGGATGGATTTCATTTATGTTTAATATCTGGTCACACTGCAAAAATATCTACATAAATTTGATATAGTCACACTGCAAAAGTAACCGCCAAATTTGAATATAAATTAAAAATAAAATATTATTTATTTTCAATTGTTTTTTTTTGTAAAAAAGTTGTTGTTGCTGTAAAAGAGATGTTGTTGTTGTTGTAGGCATAGTTTCAGACTTCAATCAGGCCACTTTCAGTACAAATTCCTTATTTTCGGGATTTCAGACACCAGGCGCACAGAAGGCAGTAGATGGACGATGAGCAAGCATAATTTGGTTTGAGTGAAATTTTTAGTGCACACTCAATTCTATATTTTCACTCAAAATAATGAGTGAAAGCTTTAGTGCACACTCAAGTCAAGTGGTGCTCATTTAGCTATTTTGATGCCTTTTTCTCTAAATATTGCAAAATGGCTAAATAAGCATCACTTGACTTGAGTGTGCACTAAAGTTTTCACTCATTATTTTGAGTGAAATATTGAATTGAGTGTGCACTAAGGCTTTCACTCAAACCTAATTATGCTTGCTCATCGTCCATCTACTGCTTTCTGTGCGCCTGGTATCTGAAGGAAAGGGCGGGATGGATTTCATTGATGTTTGATATCTGGTCACACTGCAAAAAATATTTAAATAAATTTGATATACTCACACTACAAAAGTAACCGCCAAATTTGAATATAAATTCAAAATAAAATATTATTTATTTTTCATTTTTTTTGTTGTAAAGAAGTTGTTGTTGCTGTTAAAGAGATGTTGTTGTTGTTGTAGGCATAGTTTCAGACTTCAATCAGGCCACTTTCAGTACAAATTCCTTATTTTCGGGCTTTCAGACACCAGGCGCACAGAAGGCAGTAGATGGACGATGAGCAAGCATAATTTGGTTTGAGTGAAATTTTTAGTGCCCACATAATTCTATATTTTCACTCAAAATAATGAGTGAAAGCTTTAGTGCACACTCAAGTCAAGTGATGCTCTTTTAGCTATTTTGATGCCTTTTTCTCTAAATATTGCAAAATGGCTAAATAAGCATCACTTGACTTGAGTGTGCACTAAAGTTTTCACTCATTATTTTGAGTGAAATATTGAATTGAGTGTGCACTAAGGCGTTCACTCAAACCTAATTATGCTTGCTCATCGTCCATCTACTGCCTTCTGTGCGCCTGGTGTCTGAAATCCCGAAAATAAGGAATTTGTACTGAAAGTGGCCTGATTGAAGTCTGAAACTATGCCTACAACAACAACAACATCTCTTTTACAGCAACAACAACTTCTTCTGTTCTCTGTTCGTCTGGTATAAATAAATCAGGAAGTATTATTATTTACGTAAATTAAGCCCGATTTTTTATAAATAAAATACAAAAACAATTTTAGCTTAATAACAAGAACAAAAACAACAATTACAATAACAATTTCAACAACAATAATTTTCTACTTAATTTAGTTTTGAATTTTCCGCGTTCCATGATATATGTACCAGGCGCACAGAAACCTCAGGAAGCAGCTGAACGGCTGAAACCAACTACCCCGATTAAGAAAACATTCATTTAATTAAATTGTATTCTTTATTATGCATTAATCGTACACTGTCAGGTCGGGGAATTCGAAGAGGTTCTGCTTGCGGGATCGGGTCACGCGGGGCTGGAAATGGCCCTGATGTTGCTGGGAACTGGAGCCGCTGGCCTGTCGGCCGGTCAGGTAGATGCCGCACTGCGAGTTGTAGACCTCGTCGCACAGGATCGCCTCTTCGGGCTACTGGCGGATCAGCTGTCCGCAGTCGGTGATACGCAGAGAGGCGAATTGGGCCTGAGTTTAAAAAAAGGAGTATATAAATATTAGTTACATAAATTTAGAAAAATGTAAAATGTTGTATGCAGACTTGTAAATTTTTGAAGCGAAAACTCATTATTAACATTGTTAAAAATTGACAAAATGTAACAATAAATAAATTTAAAGTTTAGTATGCTATTTTTAATTTTTCAATGGCAATCTCAACATTAAAATAATTAAAAATGGACATAATACAATATATTAATTTTTTTAATGGCAAACTCATCATTAAAATTGTTAAAAATTAACCAAATTTAAAATTAAAATAAATTTAAAGTTCAGTAGGCAGTTTGTTAATTTTTAAAGGCAAGCGCAACATAAATTTATTAAAAATTGACAAAATTTTACATTTTAAGTTTGGTATGCAGATTTCTTAATTTTTCAATGGCAAACTGGAAGAATATACAAACTTCGGATGTCCGAAGTTCTCTTTTTTTTTAAATTAATACTTTAGGTTAAAAGTTTTCTCGGATAACTCACCTGGATAACTCAGCTGGTGCAGGGCGAAGGGAAGGCAGAGCCTTCCACACGGACGTTACGGTTGGCAATCTGGCAGTCCTGGACATTTTCGCGCCAGGCGTTCAGGTCTATCTGTGGCATTCAGGCGCAGAGCACACGGGGGTTCCTGCAGAAATAAATTCAATAATTGATATTTATTATATAAAATCTAAAAATACAAGAAAGGAAGCTAACTTCGGCTTAACGAAGTTTATATACCCTTGCAGATTACAGTTGAGCTATGTAATTAAAAACGAAATTCTAAGATAACATTGAATGGCCGAATCTTAAATTTGATGAAAATACGTTGAGAAACAACCGAGTTATGAATTTTTCTATTATTTCGCTAATGTTCTTATGGCAGCTATAGAATATAGTCGTCCGATTTTCATGAAATTTAAATCAAAATTCTGGAATAATATTAAGTGGTCAAATCCAAAGTTTGATGAAAATATGTTGAGAAACAGCGAAGTTATAGTTTTTTTTTCAAAAATTTTGCCGATTGTTCCTACTGTTCCCGATTTTTCCTATGGCAGCTATAAGATATAGTCGTCCGTCATGAAATTTAATACGAAATTCTGGAACAATAATAAATTGCCAAATATCAAATTTGGTGATTAAGTACAATTTTTTTTCCAAAATTTTACCTATTGTTCCTATGGCAGCTATATGATATAGTCGTCTGATCCGGCCTGTTCCGACTTATGTAGGAGTGAGAGCATATAGAAGACTACCTGCAAAGTTTCATTCAGATAGCTTCAAAACTGAGGGACTAGTTTGCGTATAATCGAACAGACGGACAGACGGACGGACAGACGGACAGAGGACAGTCGGACATGGCTAGATCGACTCGGCTGTTGATGCTGATCAGGAATATATATACTTTATAGGGTCGGCAATGTCTCCTTCACTGCGTTGCAAACTTCTGACTGAAATTATAATACCCTGCAAGGGTATAAAAAGAATGAATTTCAGTAGACAATCCACTATGTGGTACAATACTAGGTCTTTCCAGCTCTTCTTCCGTCCCCAAGAATAGAGAAATTTAAGAATGGTGTATAATGTTAAGTTTATAAGTCAGAAAATTCTTTTTTATTTTTTTTTTTTTATTATTGTCGCCGGAATCGTTCAAGCCATCCGAACATAACAGGACGTTTGGAGGAAGGGGAAAGTATATATGGTATATATGGGATATGGACCTAAACTATATACAATTATTTACAGATATTTACAAATATTTATAATTGCTTACAAATTCATTACAAAATTATTGAACATCACGGGAAGTCAGAAAATTCATAATTATTGTTATGTTTATATTAGGTAACAGTAGTTTCTAATGCATTTTGACACTACAAACATACCTGAATCACAACTATTTAGGCCGACTAACAGGCTGACCGCAAAATTAATAAACAGCCAGAGTTTCTAAGCGTTGGCAGGACACCTGCTCCACCGCTGGCATGAAGCCAGGTGACCTCCTTACCAAGATTCCCGGTAGATCCCCAACTGCAACCATGGGGTCACCGTTTCAGGAGCCGCCAAAAGGAGCTCCCAAGATATGTAGCTGTAGTTGCCCTAAGCCGCAAACTCCACTCGCAGGCAAAGTGATTTCTCCCAGCGTCCCGGGCTGTCAGTTGTGGCAGTGATAACAAACGGCCAGTGCCACTCTGAGTAATCGTTACGGTCTGTTCGGAGTCTGTGGCACATCTTGAAAAGATTGCTCCTTTACGGGGCATCCGACGTGGCCTTTTTCCGGGCACAGCTGTCTTTCCTGGGAGAGTCTCAGGCCGGTAAAATTTTATTTAATAATGTACCTCAGCCCAAACCATCATTATGATATTAATCTAAAACTCCTACTCGCGCCAACATTTAAAAAATTAAAAAATCGAGTTATGGGATGTCGAAAAGGGGTCGTTGGTACACACAAAAAAAAAAGTACAAAATATTTTTGGTAATATGACTTTTGAAACCAAGCGTAATATGCCGGATAAGCTTTTTATTTCTTTTAACAACTCCAATCAGGGTTTTTGATGATTTCTTCAAAATATTTAACAAAGAAGTATAATTATACCCTTGCAGGGTATTACAGTTTCAGTCAGAAGTTTGCAACGCAGTGGAGGAGACATATTCTTGATCAGCATCAACAGCCGAGTCGATCTAGCCATGTCCGTCTGTCGGTCTGTCCGACAGAAAGAAACTGAACGAACCAAATAAGAAAAAACGCCCTTAATTTGAAGAAAATATAAAAATTTACCATACAAAATTGTATTTATGGTGGCTTGTCTTGATTTTACGGTGCCTTGCCCTAAATTTATGGAAACCTCTTCTTAATTCTAGAAAATTTTTCTTAGTTTTAGGGCGATTATTTTTTAGGGCAAGATTTCTCAACTATAGAAAAATATTTTTATGTGTGTACAATAAATATTTTAAATTAATTCTCCTCATAAATAGGGAAGAGAACTCTTATAACATTATCGATTTCTATAAATATCAGCACAAAACTATTTCATAAATTGGATTCAGTTTTTCATAATTTCTCCTTTGGTAATTACCACTCGAGCGTCATTCCCCTGACGCCAAACTCATAACCCACAGCAGCTGGTGTGACAAAATATAAATTCACACGGAATTATCTCCATCAGTTGCGATATTGTTTTGCGTTCCGGGTAAAAGGAAAACCAATCGAAAACCCCTCCGCCAACACTTAACCCGAAATGCAATCGAACCAAATGCCCTAAGCAAATAAATTTGCATTTTCCATGATGAATTGCAATTTGCTGCTGCAGAATATATATACATTTTCTAAAATAATTCACAATTTGTCAATTAATAACCAAAAAGCTTTGGCTAATACGTTCAGTTTTATGGCGAGAGATAACCGAACGCTTTTTCGTTGCTTAAAATGCGAAATAATTTACCCTTTGTTTTGATATGGACCACAGGCTAATCTACAAAACCTAAACTAATTAGGAATGAGCACGGTGCTTTGGAAAAACCACAGTATTTATTAAATTGAAAGGGTATACTTTATGATAAATTTATTAAGCAAAGGATTTAAAATCATATTTTTGAATTCAAATTAATATTTTTGTATAAATCTAATTAAAAGTGAGGAATAAAATTAATTTTCATAAACATCACTTAACTGCACAGAAAAATAAAACAATCTAATCAAAGAGAAGCAAAAACTATAACTTAATATATTTGGCCAAAAACTTTAACACAATTAAAATTCCACTCACACTTATTTCACCAAATCTTTTGGATTATTAAACTCACAATTTCGAACTTTACAAGTACATACGTCCTATAAATGTATATTCTAAACTAAAAGGGTATTCCCCTCACCGACTTCACCCAAACGAGAGTTTGCAGTCGAGTTTCACATATTTGTTAGTGCGGTAACAGCCGGAATTTGTTATTGTTATTGTTATATGCGCAGAAACACTTCGATAAACCATCTATCTGATGTCCTGCTCATCGTTCTTGACCTATTTTGCAGCTCTGGCATCCGCGGGAACTTCAATGGCCGAGAACGCCTCGCTAATTACGCCGCCGACGTCGAGGACAACCACATTGACGGTGGCAACAGGCCCAACCGGATCCCATGTCCTAATGCTGAGCGACGCCCAGCGGCAACAGCAGCAGGAGGACGAGGAGACCACGATGGGGGACACTTGGAGCGACAGGCCGGACACTGCGACGCTGACAAAGGGCTTCTCGATTCCCACCTATTTGCCACCGTTTCCGGACTTCATACCCGCTGATCTGCCGCACCTGCTGAGTAATGCCAGTGCGCGGGAACCCAACTCCCCCTCGGATCCGGATGTCTCCCGACCTGCCAGTCCGGCGATGCCATCTAGCGAGCAGTCCCGCCTGCACGCCTACGACAGCGAGCAAAAGGCCCAGCAATTGCGGCGCGAGAAGGAGTTGGCCAAGGAGCGGGAACTTCTCCCACGCCGCCTGCTCAGCCTGCCCCCGCTGAACGCCACCGTCCAAGCTGGCCAGCACGCCTATCTGCCCTGTAAGGTGAGTGGTGGAATGAAGATGAAAATGGGTAAGAAGATGACGATGGCATAGGAAAGCTGGGACAATGGGGAGCCATCCAGCTGAGTGGCGTAATTGAAAGCTTCGAGTGAGATAGCTACATCGTAAAAAACCGGGTGGGAGTTCAGAAATCAGAATAATTACAAAGTTCTGCATAAAATTCAAATTTTAAAAACAGTTGAACAACAAATTTAATATATAATTTAACTTGTTTATTGTATTAAAAATTAACTGAAGTAAATGATCGTATTTCTTATTAAAAATTGTATTAAAAAGTTTCTTAATAATCATTATTATTACCAACAATAATAATAACTACTCCATTCTTTAAAATGCTTTTACCTTAAAATACTTCCTTTGGGTATTTAGTTTCCGTTCCGTTTTCTCTGTGTAACTCACCGAGGTTGCTATCTATACTCTTGTCCTCTAGCTCAACCAGCACTCGGGTAAACCGCTCTCCTGGGTGCGTTTACGAGATGAACATATCATTGCGGTGGATCACACAACCTTCATCAACGATGCCCGCTTCGCCTCGCTGCTCCAGTCATCCGCAGCGACGACAATTGCATCAGGAAGCAGGGCACAAGGAGGGGCAGCGGCAGGAGTAGGCGCTGGAGCAGGGGCTGCACTCCCGACCACTGTGACTGTCTCGGATGCCTCGGGAAATACCTCCGCCCACGACGGCCAGGAGAGGGGCAACGGTAGCAGCCTCAGCTGGACACTGCAAATCAAATACGTAAAGCTGGAGGACGCAGGATGGTACGAGTGCCAACTGGCAACGGAGCCCAAAATGAGCGCCAAGGTGCAGCTGTTTGTGATAAGTAAGTGAAGCCGACTAAAACGACCGACAAATTGCCTTAGTCAGGGGTCCCAGTATCTATGGCTTTGAAGGGCCGTTGAGGTTGAGTTCCCTCCATAAAGGCAGTTCGAGTCATGCCAACTCACGAGTAGTTAACGAGCGTTTCAATCACGAACGGTATTTAGTTTGGGGTTTCAAGTGCAGGAATGCGACTAAGCTTTGCCATTTAAGCAATTTTCTATAGAGTTATGTAGTAATCATTCGAATTCTAAGCAAGAGAATTGTACCTGTTCCGCCGAAGACAGTCGATTACCATTTTCACTTTTGGGATGATTTTTAATTAAACTAAGTCATAACTACCTCCGAGCCAATGCTACGTTTATAAACTTCCAGCTTTTTTCATTTTTACTGTGAAGTTTTATTTTTTACCAGGGACTTTTGAAATTTACTAGCAAAGTTACCAAAATTATCCCATAAAATCCTGGGAGTACGCTAGTCAAAATACATTTTTTACAAGTTCCGCCACCTTTTACTTCAACAACAGCACCCCGAACCGAGCTAATCGGCGATCGGCAGCGCTTTGTGAAGGCCGGAAGCAAGGTGGAGCTACACTGCATCGTACGCGGCACGCTAGAGGCTCCCAAGTACATATTTTGGTACCGCGGCGACCAACAGGTGACTGCCGAGAACGAGGCCAGCGGGGCCCAGAGCGGATGGTACACGCAAATCGACCGGAATATCTTCGGCAGCACCGAGCACAACCGGAACACGGTGAGTGGTTTGGGATTGGGGTTGGTCTCTAATTCTTCAGAGGATTTCACGTTAATCTCGATTCGCAGATTGGTTCGCTGGTCATTCCGCTGGTGCGCAAGATTCACTCCGGCAACTACACGTGCGAGCCGGAAAACAGTGCGGCAGTCTCCATGCAATTGCACGTTCTGAGCGGTAAGTAAATACACACAACATCTAGCTTTCAGTTGCTTTAAATATAATAACCTAACGTCCCATTTCAGGGGAATACTCCGCCTCGGCCATCAAGTCGACAGCTGCGGGTCTCCACAGACTTGGCCATGGCTACAACAGCCTTCACCAGTGGCTAATCTTCCTCCTGGTGGCCCTGAACAAGACATGAGTGGTCCTGCTGGAGGTCCTTTCATGGAGAGCACTGAAATCATCATCCGAGCGGTGTGTTTTGTCTAAGACATAGTTTAATTTCTAGGTAAATTGCACTCACTCTCACACGACGATATTGTTTACTCTGCTGACACTTTATGAAGTCTAAGCTCAACTTTCCGAATATAAACGAGATTTTTATACAAATTCTAGGACTTAATATGGTTTTCCTTTGCTCTAGCAATTAGGTCTAGTTTACTAAGCATATTACTAAGCATCTAATTCCGAGTAACGAACATTTATTTGTTATTTGCGTAAATAAAGCCTAAGGCGTCTTAAGTAAGTTCTGGTTGTAACTTTCAAATGCGTTTTTTTATTAAATGTTGGATTTCTTCTCAGGATTTTTTTATATTGTAAACTTAAGCAAATGATTAACCACTATGAGAGGCTGGTAAATGGAATGTAATACTTAAAGTAGTTACAATTTTTCGATTTTTTTAATAAATGTTTGTATTATTTATTTAAATCCTTCAACTTTCGCTGGATTATTAGAAATAACGCAGGTTAAAGTTCCCTTTTTATGTTTGCATTTTCCAATATTAATTTTCAATATATTTTGATTGAAGTTATAGATTCTACTGATGCTGTGGAAAACCCTGTGCTTCTCTTTAATATTCCACAAGTTACTAACACCTAGCATCAATAACGGCATCATTTGCATTTATGTTCGGAGCTAGCATTTCTATTTATATTCATTATGGCCCTCCTAATGCCCATCTTCACTTGGAACAACTCTTAACTTAACCCAATGCTCTTACCCCTTCTTTTGGCCAAGTTTAGAGTCTTAACCCCAATCCTCGCTCATTTAGATGGAATTCATCCCTCCACCATTCCACTCGTCTCGTCATTTCTTGCCGGCCAAATTATCTGTATATTTTAAAATGCAAATAAAGAAACCTGTCATAACTCTGGAAAAGCAGGAGCCAGAGAGGGAGGAGGTGGCGACCACTAAGCCGGCAGACCGAACCAAGAAAGGGAAATGCAAAAACTACAATTGCTGATGCCTTTGTCTTGGCCATTGTTTCGCCTTGGCCATTGTTTTATGGCCTGGCCAACTATAATTCTGTGCGATTTTTCTGATTGCCCGCGCACTTTACGCTGCTCATTTATCAAGCAGCCACTGACCAGAGCGAAGAGTCTTAGCCACCATGGCCAAGATGTGGCGAAAGTTTTATGGCCAAGTTTGAATTTCCCTTTGCCAGCAGTTGGCTTCGCACACCTTGCTCCCGTATTCGCCTCCTACTCCTGCCCAGTCTCCTCCTCCTCCTCCTCCTCCTCCTCCTCGGGCGGAGGCCACTCAACAGACAATTTACAGCTGGACAGATGGCGTGAGGAGGAGGAGGTCTGAGGTCCTGCGAGTCAGAGAAAGGAGGGGCTAGGGAGAATGGGCTAATCACTTTTTGATTTATTTGCCATAGCAGCCGCATCCGGAAACTTTTGCCCACAGTTCATATTTTTCTTTTCGTTCTGCGGCTTACCCGCAGTTTTCCCGCAGTTTTCCTGCAGTTTTTCCTGTTGCTTCTGCGGCGAGGTCTCCATCCCCATCGCCATCTGGAGGATATTGACAGCAGCAGATCGGGAATCGGGAATCTGCAGGGGGATTAGTTCCGGCGAATATTGAAAAATTCCGCGGCAGGCAAACCAAATGCCTGCCAGCAGGCAACTGTCAACAATTTCTTAAAGTTCAGGCCGCCCAGCCAGCACTGATTATGGCCAAATCCCCCCGGCGGTTGTGGCTATATCAAAGAGATTGGCGCATTTTAATAATTCACATGGCAAACTGCTGAAAAATACATTTGGTCCGCGCACGCGACGCCGAAAGACATTTCACTCGGAGGCGCTTTAAAAACGCCTGCGCCTTTATATTGGCAATTCACCTTGCCGGCAGGCAAAGAGGTCCCGGTCCCGGGTTCCCCGCTCCTGACTCCTGCTTCCTGTTTGCAGCAAGTGGTTAAAGTTTGCCGGTTGACTTTTAAATTACGTTGTGGGCGGCCTATGCTTGGGCGGCAATGAAACTTGGCCTGCAACTTTCCGGCCTCGGCAGCAGTCAGAAAGAAAATGCGTGCGAAGGTGCCCCAAAAATTTTGGGACAAAAATCGGGCCACTACGGGACCTACACTTGCAGTAATTGGCAGCCGTCAAGAATAATTATGTAATAAGTTATGACAGTAAGTTATGTTTAATATTTTGTAAGCTTGGACTCCAAAATCGATGTGGAATCAATTTACCGAAATTTGAAGTTACCACATCCTAAGGATTCTAAGGAGTTTCTGCTCTTAATGATAATGCACAACTCCGTAGTAAATAAATTATTATTTAAAAATTTAATAATATTTTTATCTCGTTTTGAGTAGATATTATTGATAGACCGATTTGAAACCTACTTTACTATAATATAAACATATTTATGAAAGAATTGCATTATTAAACATTCTAAGAATGAAAGAAGAACGTTTTTATTAAAGTGCAGAATCAGAAAAGAGGACAAACTTGGTGCTACGGCAACGTTTTAAGTGGCTGCTGCTGAGCATGTGGCTGAGTTGGCAATTGTTGGGATATTCCTGTCAAAGCGGCAATTGAAGTAATGTACCAAGTTTTCCTGGGGTGCCGGCAAAATTGGCATATAATTTGCCCAAATATTTGAGAATTCAAAGCGAAAGTTTCGCTTCAGCCCAGCCCGGCTCGCTTCGTTTTGTTTCAATGCGAGCATAAATCACTGAAGGCATTCTTCAACTTTAAACGCAATTATTTGCCCTGCATAAACTTTGATTTAAATTTTTAAGCCGCTCGCCCTCCGAGTGGCACTGGCAGCGGCCAATAGTAATAAGTTGTCAGCCGCTTGACTTGCCTTTTTGAAGCCTCATGAAAAATGTATTTAGGTAGGTCAATTCCCGAACCTGTTGATGCCTGGGAACAGTTTCAACCGTATATGGACACTGCGCATGAACGTTTCCAGTCATTTTAAATCGCTGCTGCGCGCGAAATTCAATGTGTTCTTAGCCAACAGCTGACTCTTAACAACAAATTAATAATAATAAAATTATAATATTATAATTAATGATAAAATCACACCTCTGAAAGACCGGATTATCTAAAAAAATGTTTAATGCCTTGTTTTTTTTAATTTTCTATGAATATTATATAATATATTTACTATTATATATCATTTACTATTATATTATATATTATTCATAGAATATCGAAATTAAAAAACATCTGTCAACCCACAAGATGATAAATTGCAGTAAAAATCTCAATTTCATTACTTCCACCCCATTTTTTCCTAAATCGTAATTACAAAACTAACCAAATGTAAAAAACACTAAAAAATACATTTTTATACATAAATACATTTTTTATAAGAACTTAAAATATATAAATATATAAGCAATGTAATGCAACAAAAAACTTTTGGACAAAATTTCAAAATTTTGTTCAAAATTTGTCATTTTGCACTAAATTTTTTGCCGAAACAAATATAAAAATTTCAAAGAGAATTTTTTATAATGAACATTTTATTTTGCATAAATATGCACAATATTTTCGGAATTTTTTGCGTTTTGATATAATATATATAATTGTAATATTTAAACCTAAGCGCGCTTAAAGTGAAACTAAACGAAAATGTTCGCATTTTTTACAGAAGTTAATTCGTACATAGATTGCAGGTTGTGTTTATTTTATTTTGTTTTATTTATCTTTCAATATTTATTAAAAAATAGTTTTGTTTATTAAAAATAAATCGCGTCTTATATAAATACAATTTTTTCGATTTGATATATATGTATATATAATAATTTTATTTTTAGCTTGGTTCTATATTTGAAATACTTGGAATGCACAAAAATAATTTGCTGCTAATTTGTGGTCGGGTTTCGAATAAATTTTATGCTATAACAAATAGTTTTTATACACGACATCCAATAACTGGGTGAGCGTGTCTATGTTCCTTTTGTTACTTTAAAGCCATAAGGTTCTCGTGTAGTTGAAATCCAATTTAAGTCAAAATTGGTTTCTGATCCTACGCATCTTATTAATTTAACAAATTTTAGTTGTTTATGGTTGCATTCAAAATATGTTAAAAAAAGGTTTGCATCAATTTAAAATATATATGTATGTAAGACTTTTTAAATATTTAATTTCTCGTTCGTTTGTGGGTTTGTAAATATATGTCTAGCTTTAATAATTGAATAATTGGACCATTGGTTTTAACATTGTTGTTTGTGGCTTACAAGTTCTCTAGTGGATACAGTATATTAGCTTATATACGTTCCTTGTTCCGCACGGTTCCCAGGTAAATATATGTTTGTATATCTAAACTAACTCTGCTCATTTACACTGTTTGTCTAACCATTAATTCTGTATTCAATAATATGACGTAACAAATTGTTTATCGTAGGATTAGTGTGTAATGTTAATGTTTAAAACGCTTTACAAATGCGGCTCGTCTCGCCCCGCTTTCGTTGCCATTGTGTAGGCTCGATATATGGTTTTGTATAAATATAAACATCGCTTTATATAGACTATAATGATAAACACCGATAATTCTCATTAATTGAATTCAGTTAACATTTTTGTGTGGTAATTAACTCTGGAACGCGATAACTATGGATTGTGGTTATTGCCTTGCTTAGCAAATTCGTTAGGTTTGTTTTTGTTTCTACCATCGCCTGGTAAGTATATAACTCGATATTTATGTGTAAAAGTGTATGTTTGAAGAGTTACTAACGTAACAACTTGGCCCCAATATATTGAAGTTTAAGCTTTGTGTATGTACATATAGCATATAGCAACGACTTCTCTCCTGTTTCGTTCTCAGTGCACCGCATCTATGTCTCGCTGGGCTCGCGAAATCTTCAGCTTATCCTTGGGAGTGTTATCCTCCCCCGACTCCAGAGCAAACATCTTCATCTTCTCCTTGAAGGACAGCTTCTCGGGCACCGCATCGCCAGCGCGCTGTTGTTGCTGCTGCTGTTGCTTCTCTGCCAGGCGACGCTGGCGCGGATCTCTGTTTTAAATGAATATAATGTGTTAAATCTGTGCTTGAAGAAACTTGGGAAAACAACTCACCTGTACACCTCTTGCGCTCCAATTACGCCGGGCGTTGATTGCACAGAAGTGTTCCAAAGGGCGGCATCTGGCGTGGCTGGCATCGATGGCAGCATGGAGGCATCCAGGTTATTGTGCTGCAGATACTGTCAAAAAAAATATCTCCTTATTGCAGATGTATTTCATGTGAAATGTAAACACTTACACTCTCATCTTCTTCAATTTTATCAAACTCTGGATGATGCTCAAGATATTGGTCCATGATGTATTGCTGCTGCACGCTCACCACATTGTTTTCCTCGTCGTTAAAGCTAACCCGCTTGTTGTCCCTTTGCTGTTGCAACAAGGGTGGTGGTGGCGCTGGGGGCGTGCCCAATCCACCCATCATCATCCCAGTTCCTGTAGCCGAAACATAGGCGGCATTCAGTTCCATGGCGCTCAGAGGTGACGCCTGCTGCATGGTGTTATTGTTAAGGCTGCCACTCAGATTGTTGTTGTTGTTGTTGTTGTGGCTGGACTGGGGGTTCAGGAGGAGCGATGCTTTCTTGATCTCACCGACAGCGGCTGCCTGCTGATTGCTGGTGGCCGTTTTGAGCAGACCCATGGACGAGGTAGAGGTGGGATTCCCAGTGCTTCCTCGCAGCTTCTGCTGGGACATGATCAGGTAGGAGCTGTTCCTCTCCGGGGGCGGTGGCGGTGGAACTGCAGCAGCGTCTTGGGCCTCATTGTTGTTATCCTTGTCGAGCATTGTCAGCTGGTTGAGCTCCTTGGCCAAGTTGGATATCGGATGCTCTGTCTGCAGATGTCGCTCGTCCGCAAAGCTAGCGGACTTCTGGGACTTCGAGGGCGACGATGGTGCTCCACCCATGCCTCCCACTCCGCCCTCCGAGTATCGATTGTGCTTGAGTATGCTCTTCGGCTGCTGCTGGGTGCCACTACTGACCGGTTGTTGTGCAGGCGCTGCTGGTGCTGGCACTGTCTCCAGTGGACTACTGCTGCTGTCCGTAATCTCCGCCATCTTGATCTCGGTCTGCCTGTAGCTTGTGACGGGCGTTTGTATGGCACTGACCTGTCCGCTACCGTTGCCGGTCAGTCGGAACAGCTCCTGCACCACATTCTCCTTGTCATACTGCTGCTCCTGGTCATGTTCTTCTTGCTCTTGTAGCTCTTGTGCTCTTCGCTCGAAGTCCCGCTCTAGGATCAGGGTCTTTAGCTGCTCCTCTTGCATGGGCGACCGTGAGATGATCTGGGAGAGCTCGGATATTTGCTGCTCCCGCCACTGACGTATGTGCTCTCGTCGCATCTCCAGATCCTTCTCCCGTTCCTCTCTCTCCCAGGGATTGCTGCCACTATGAAGTTGTGGTCTGCTGTTTGCCTGGCTGGTTGGCGGAACATAGCTGCCCTTCGGTGGATCCAGAGTGCTGGCCACGTAATTCATTCCTGGAGCTATCTGTTGAGTGGCCTTGAACAGCGGATGTGTGGCGGTGGGTGGCAGCGGTGGCTTATCCTCCGCAAGCTGGGATTGTCCCAGGTAACGCTGCTGTTGCTGCTGCTGCGGTTTGGGCGCAGTGCTTGGTGGAGCATTTGGTTTATTTGGCGACTGCAGAAGACTGCCCAAGGGCTTTGGAGGCAGTGCAATAAAGTTGGGTGACGGTTGTTGTTGCTGCTGCTGCTGCTGTTGCTGTTGCAATAGTTGCTGCTGCTGCTGTAGTTCGTAAAGCGTGGCTGGGTCGTGAAGCTGGCTGCGTCGGTACTCCAATCCTCCGTTCTGATAGCTGCCACCCGTGAAATCGTTAACGTTCTGCATACTCTGGCTGCTGCTCATTACAGGTTGCTGCTGCTGTTGTTGCTGCTGTTGGTGCAGTGGGAGTTGTTGCTGCTGCTGTTGGTGTTGCTGCTGCTGCTGGTACATGTTGCTAATGTTGGGCATCGATGGCGCCATCATTTGCTGCATGCGCAGGGTATGCTGGAAATTCTGTTGGCTCTTGGTGCGATTATTGAGGGTGAGCTGGTGCTGCTGCTGGCCATTCAGGTTGCTGCTGCTGTGGGCAAACTGTTGCTGCTGCAGGGAGTGCTGCTGCTGTTGCTGCTGGAGTTGCTGTTGCTGGAGTTGTTGCTGCGCGGATTGCTGACTGTGATAATAGGCCGAAACGGGTCGAGTAGGTGGTAGGTTAGCGTTGGCCTGCAGGTAGGGCGATGGTTGCTGCTGTGGTTGCTGCTGCGGTGCAAGCGGGGAATTTCCATTGTAGGCGCTGCTCATGGCGACATGTGTGGGCATTGGCGATCTGTGAAAGAGAAGCCATTGAGACGTGGTTTTGTTAAGGACAATGAAGAGAACAAGGTGCTTGCTCAAGTGGTTGCTAATTAGCTAAAAAACGTGTCGAAAGTGCGTTGCTGAAATAATTTCTTTAACTTTCTCCCCTCTGCCGGAACGGAGAAGGGGCTTGTGTTTATTGCAACTGTGCGTGCCTCTGTACAACGCAGCAACTTTAACTAGGAGGAACGACAGCGACTAATTACTCACGTACTTGGAACATTTCTACAAGTTGGTATTCTTTCTTAATGGGTATAAAGCCATAAAGTAATTTCTTTAAACGCACTGTCACCACCCTAAAATTACACACATGAGAGTTAGCAACACATTACTTAAGCTTGCTGACGACCGCACCCACATGACACAACAAGGCCCCTAAAACACACCTAAAATTCTTGTAAATTATTAATAGGACTTGGTTGGTTGGCTTCTTTGAGCAAGTGTAAGACTTGATTTTCGAGGAATCTTCTTTACATCTCGAGGTATACTCTCAAAAACCGCATTAGGTTAAGACTTGCTTTGTTTCGAGTTCTCTTTCTAAGCTAAACATCGGTAAACATAATAAATAAAGTGGTACAAAACAACAAAGCAATATGCACAATGTTTCATGATTTTAGAAACATTTTAAGATCGATAAGTGTCCCCCTCAATTGTGTACTACTATTAGGATATTTTACTCACAATAGATTTTTAGTTTAAGCAAAAACACAACAGCAAACCGAACTGAACCAAACAAAATGGCAGCGGAAAACGATTTTTGTGGTCAGCTGAACACAACCGAATTTCAAATGGCATTTTAAAGTGGATATGGTAAGTGGTATTGCATATTTACATTACAAACACAAACGTACAAAAAGAGAATTACACATTTCATTCTAGAGTTCGCAAAAATGTACTGATTTGTTTAAACTTCTTTGCTTAAGTATTAAAATTATAAACAAAGGTTTTTAAAATTAATGAAATATGAGATAGAAAATAGTGTTTAATTTCCAGTCGTAACAATTGTGTTTTTGAAATTAAGCTTGCGTTTTAGAATTTAGAATTAATTTACTATTATCATATTAACCCACATAAGCAGCCATATCTTACCAATATTGAGTACATAATTTCTTACTTTGAGTCTATAAATTTCTTAAACATACATCTTTGATTCTTAAGATTTTTACCAATATATAAGAAAACGTAATTGGAAGTTAATAATTATAATCATGGTGTTTAAAATAAATATTTATATATTTCCCTCTCGCATTTACACTATTTAATAATAAAAAAAAACTTTTCATGACAACCTAATTAATTATACACATTTAAGTACCATTAAGATGACCGCAATAGTAACCCTAGAGCCCGCATATGTATGTATGTATATAGTATGTCAGGAATGCATTACCTCTCGTTCAGAATCGGCTGGCTTTGATTTTGCGCCCGGTACACGCTGAGATTCTGATAGAATCCCTGCTCGTTGGCATTGCCATTTCCATTCGCATTGTTGTGGCTGCCATTTGGTGGCTGACCCAACAGCATTCCTCCAGCTCCTCCCGCCACTCCTCCGCCGCCCATGATGCTCGATGTATTGTTATGCAAACTGTGCGTGCTGCGTGACTTGGAATTGGCCAGGGCTGGATGCAGATATGGAAGACGAGATCCAGGGGAGAGAGGTGGGAAAGAAAATGAATTAGTATCTGGCCGACTGCAGTCTGGATTGGATTGTGCTCCGATTACCAGGGATAAGGAGGGGATGACTATAGGGGGCGGTGCATCGTTCACTTACATATGGTACCCGATCCCGTGTGGTGATGCAATGCCGGCACCGACTTGCTGTTGGTTAGGTGTGCCGCTAACGGATTGATGATGCTACTACTATTGTTGTTGCCGAGAGTGTTGCTGTTGTGGCTGTTGTTCAGATGTTGGCTAAGACTGAGACTGTGATTCGGATGATGGCCGGTGGCCATTAGTGGACCCAACGACTTGGTCGACTCGGCGCCGCCCATGCGCGTCAGATCGCGTTCGGACATACGACGATTACCTGAGATTTCCACATTTCGCCCAGCAAGAGTTTCCAGCAACATTATCATCAGCGTCAGCGTGTCGAGTGCATTTTTAGGGGATTTGCGAGTTGGTGGTGGATTTGAGGTTGGTTGGTGCGCATGGATTGGGGATAGAGACAGATAGACAGTTTGACATTTTAGTAAATTTCATATTCAGTGCGGTAATCATAAATGAATTAGTATTGTTAATAAATGCATACAAAAAGTAATTAAATTACTACGGAAAAGGCAAAGCTACAAAGCCATTGGATAACAGAGAACACAATTCTATTTACAAACATAAATGCACATAAAAACAAAAGCCACTTGTCAATATTTTCATCTGGTTAAATACATAAATACGCATTTATCTCCATTCTTATTCAAACGAGTAAAAGAGGTAAAGTCGAGTGTGCTCGACTATGAGGTATCCGGTACCCTAAACCAAAAATAAATCTAAATTAAAAATAGTATTTCTTTAGTTGTATAATGTGTTGATATAAAAACGCAGTGGATGTAGCGACTTTTATAAATCAATTTTTAAATTGAAGTTATTAGTTTATCCGATTGTTCCTATGACCGCTGCAAGGGTTTCAAAAAATGAAATTAGGTCTTAAACCACTTTCTGTTGCCTCTTAATCATAATGACTTCGCATTCTGTGGGTGTCGGGTATGAAATAAATGTGAAAAAAGGACAAAATTGTGACAATAAAATCCAATTAAATGTGAAGCACATGAGTGCAAGAAGAGGAAAAAATTAACTAAAAAAAGAACGCTAAATATAAAAATCAGAGGATTTTTAATTAAGCAAAGAGAAAATTCCATTCATACGCAACAACTGGGTAAAAGGATTTAAAAAAAACACATTGATACTTTTTTAATATTAAAAGCAAATTTTCCATTTAACGCGATTGTCTATAAATAATTCAATAAATTCAAGAAAATGTAAGCCAACCTACAACTCAAAGGGATAGCTAAATGGAAAAATCGAGATAAAAAGCTATTTCTAAGAGCAGGCAAAAACCAAAGGCTAATAAGTACGACAACGAGGGGAACAACATGAACCTCGGTGCAGCTTGGTTGGGTTGTCATCTGTGTGTCGGACACAATGGCGTTGTCGTTGGTCTTGTTGAGCCGGCGCCCAGTGGCATTTTGACACAGGGCCCTTTGCCGCCCACATCATCTGCATCCGCATCAACATCATCCTCATCATCATCGCCATTATCGCCACCCATGAGATTGCCATGAATTTCAAGAGCATCGCAATAAGCCGCCGCACAGCAGCTTGTTGAGGAGGACTCAGCACCAGCCGAGGAGCACGATTCAGCTTCGCTGCAGCTGCCTGAGCAGCAATCATCGGTGGCATCCCCGCAATTTGGACAGCTCTTTGAGTTCCGCTTATTGCTGCTGAAGCTGTGTTTGGGCTTGCTGCTGGAGCTGGAGCTGGCCAGAGACAGAAGCAATTTGGCCGTTGAGGGTGGGGAGGTGGGCGCCTGGGGGCGTGCCTGCTGCAGATGACAATGACAATGATGACGAGGATGTGCGGCGCCTGGCTTAGCCCTGTGCTGTTGCTGCTGTTTATGCTGTTTGTTGCGCTTGAGTTGGCGAACACTGTGAGCCTGGCGATTGTTGCACATGACACTCCGGCGGCAGGCAGCATAACGGGATAGTTCCGGCTTCTGTTTGGCCTCCTCCGAATCTGCCTCATCGTCCTGGCAACTGTCATAACATTTGAAGGTGGCAACTGCCTGGCGTGGTGCCTGTTCCGCTGGCTCCGGCAATGCTTTGCCGCGACAATGACCACAGCAGGGACAATCGCAACTTGTCTTGCCGCCGGACTTGTCCGGCTTATCGTAATCCTTTCCTGCACTGCCGTACAGGCTCCACTCCTTCAGCTGCTTGAGGATTTGTCCCTGCTCGGCCTGCGAGAGCTTGTCACATGGTTTGCTGCTGCCGGGATCATCCAGTGCCGAGGTGGATCGCGATTTATTCATGTTGGTCGGTAGGAAGTCCTTGTTGTCATTAAAGTAGGCTGCCATTTCGCGGACCTTTCCTTGACCCAATGGTACCTTTAAAAAGCGGGGACTGAGATTCGCATGACTGCTGGCCCGTCTCCGGCTGTTAGCCAATAAAGAGGTGGTGCTGGTTGGAATTGTTTTGGTTTTTGTG